>OY829913.1:215844572-215880306 GCA_963691935.1 Nephrotoma guestfalica | reverse complement strand
GACTTAATTCAGCACTTCACAAGGCATTTACAGGAGAGATCCACTTTGCTCGAATAATTGATGCTCAAAGTACGATTATAAATCATATTAAGCTCAATGAAACCAACGTCATTGTGATTCGAGTGAAACGTGATTTATACCAGAAAGTGTATTTTAGCCCATTATTGGCTGGTCTTAAAGAACCTATGGGTTCTATGATTCGTGTTATATAGCCCAATAGGCTTTCGGAGCCATTTACGAATTGCTTCAAAAATCAAAACATAGCGTACATGGCAAAAGAGCGTACATGACATTAACCTACATAACATAAACCTTGTATCTGTTCCACAAAGAACACTACCAAAAATTCTGCAAGGAAATTATTCACGGAATAACCACCCTAGCAGTCCACCAATACTTCAACAAAGGATGATCTAGTTATAATTACCATCCCACACCAACACAATAATATAACCGTAGGCCATTCAAGAAACAAAACCTAAACAACAACGCAAATGCTAAAATCAAGAGCAGCTTTCCCTTTAAACCACCACTGTTTCCACTAAAAAGGGCAGAACCGATGAACACCATGTCCAAAACGTCCGATCTTAAGAATTATATCACAGTGTTGATCACCAGGAAGTGAGAGAAGAGTGTACTGAAGAAGAGATTCAACCATACTTCCAAGATCTAGACGAAGGTGAGGTGGACGATGGAAATTATTATTGAGAATCCTCCCATCCGGAATCGGATGAGTAGATGCCAATAAAAATCAAACGTATACCCTTCCATATATACATATACACATAAACAAAACCAAAATACTAAAAATCTTAATATATATATACGGGATCGAATAAATTTATGTTGAACAAAGAGTTCGTTCATCTTTTAAGGATACGACTTCATGTATCCAATTAACATTAAAACTACGTTTGACGATCACCATATCAACCAAAAAGTTGTTGTCCCAGGGCTTATGTAATCAAAAATAAGAGGAACTATTGAATTTCTTCTGTTCAAATTCCATAAATGCTAAAATGGTTTAAAACGATTATTCGGGCGATGCAACAAATTTGTAGAAGCAAGCTTATCGCTGAGCTTCCATTTGAGGTAGAAAATTGGGCAATATATATCACCCCGACAATCATTAATGACAAATTAATCATTCCGGAGGGTATCTATCACTGCAAAAATTGGGATGCAGTTTTAAAAGTTGAGATCGAACAACCAATCAAATCCGAATTATTCAAGAAAACATATTGAGCAGAATCCAATCACTGCGTCATATTCAAAATTGCGATACATCAATTCAAGGTAAAACTGTAACTAATTTAATTAGAACGGAACAGCTTAACGAAAAGGGAAGGACGGCAATTTTAAAGCTATGCCATCAATATGGAGAATTATTTCTCAGAATAGACAACGTCTGTCATTTGCAAAAACCGTAAAACATGAAATAAATCTGATAGATGAGAAACCCGTCTTTACCAAAGGTTAGCGTTAGTACCACCACCATGTGTACCCAAAAAGACTGATACCAGTGGAAAATCAATAGTTCTTCTCAATTAGGGAAATGCATGTATTTCTCAACCCTGGATCTGGCATCTTATGAACCATGGGTACTATGAATACATAAGAATGCGTTTTGGTCTAACGAATGCCCCTTCCACGTTCCAAAGGGAAGGTGGATAAGATGTTAAGTGACCTTCAGCGTAAATATCGCTCATGTTACATGAATGAAATAAGTATTATTGACGTCACTCCAAGAGCACATTGACAACTTAAAGCAAGTATTCAACAAAATAAGAAAGACTAATTTCTACATCGAAAAACCCAACTCTGAAAAAATGAAAGCTATTAAGGAATTCGCATTCTAAAACGGAGAGACAAATTAAAAGCATTTTAGGTCTTCTGGGATATTTTAGATAGTTTATAAAGAATTTCTCCGCGCCACTAAACCAATAACGGAATGTTTGAGACCAGGCAAGGAAATAATCCTTGATTAAGATATTTACAATGTTTTGAATATTGCGAGGAGTTGTTGCGTGACGAACCAATCTTGCAGTATCCCATTTATTTTCGAAATAATTTATCCTGACTATTGATGCGAGTTACGTAACTTTTGGGCCGGTCCGCTCGCAAGGTCCCATAGGAAAGAATTCACCTATTATGCCTCCAGAACCTTAACTGTAACGGAGCAAAATTACTCCACTATGGAAAAAGGGCTTATAGCCTTTGTCTGATCCACAAAATATTTCAGATCATATCTATTCGGTGAAAAATTCAAAATCGTTACTCACCAGAAGACTCCAGATCTCAAAGAACGAAACTCGAAATTGGTTCGTTAGAAATTAAAATAAGAAAAACACCACTATGAAATCGTATATAAGAAAGGTGTTAAAAATACGAATGTAGATGCATTACCACGGATTCAACCCGACTCTCTTACAGTTAATAAATTACCACATCCGATATATCTGACTCCTCTACGGATATAGTAATTGGAAGTAGCTCTCAAAACTTTGTACCAACAACTAATTCCAAGATAAATCATTACAGTTTGCAGCTAAAGAAATTTATCAAGAAAAAATTGGAACCTCTTTAAACAATTATTTGGTAAGATCGCCTATTCTTGTAACACATGTGTTAGACCCTGTAGATCAAAATGAAAGGATCATGAAAAGGCATGCACAAAATCATCACAGAGGAATATTGAAGAATTACGAGTTTATCAAAAACCTAAATATGATAGACATCCAATGAAGATCGAACATGAAATTACTGATACACCGAGAAAGCCAACCGAAATCTTCCATAGTTATAGGCTTCTGCTTTTTCTAAAATCATGGGTGTCGTCACAGTTTTGGTTAAATTTAATAAATTTGCTTCAGCCAAAAAGTCCAAAGGAGACTTTTCCAATCCTTTAGTGTTCATGGTGAACCTTCGAAAATAAAATCGGATAACGAGGGAAATATGAATACGACATTCTTCAGAGCTTTTCCACAAGAATATGACGTTCAATTACATCACACCTCGTCATATTCGTCAATAGAGAATTTCCTTTTAGTTAAATCTCCTAATTTAAAAGTGAACCAAACAATCCTTATTCGTAACAAATGACAGTTCACAATCAAACCCGGATTTGTACAATAGTAGGAAATGCTCTGCAAAATGTCAAAGTCACTGTCGATTAACAAAAAATTGCAAATAGTATAAAAAACAATAAAACAATCTTTTCAGATGCGCTTTAACCATGAGTCAAACACTCAAAGAGACCAACATAGGGAACAGCAAAGAGTTGAATCCATAGCTACACAAGAATGATCCACTAAATCGACATCCAACACAACAGACAAAATACCCGCAACATCAGGCCAATATGTATCTAGTAAGTAAGATCAAAAACTCGAACAAAAATTTAACATTTTGAAATTACCACAACATTAATTAAATACATTAAAGAAAATCTAGATCACCACGACCTAGAGGAAATCAGTAACACGATACACAATTTCCATCAGAATCAGGATAGATTAAACGAACAAAATAACGCTCAAATTAATCAACACAATAGACACACTGTAGCAGCATATCGATGACATACTAGACTCATTTACTGAGAATTCATTTCCATAACGACTTACTTTATCATGATCACATAGAAATGTTAAATCCTAATAACATCTACGACTTACTTACTCTATAGAGATGGTTAGGTTAGGTGGAGATCTCTATGGAGATACTACAACCAATCCAAGATTGTACCTAGTATATAGGTACCATCGGTTTTAGAATCAATATTTAGTTATTACAATATTAAACCTATCGCTTCCAAAAACATTTCCTCATACAACGTAATCCGAGATGAACAACAGTATCAATTCAAACTTGAACCATGCAACGAGGTGGAAAACGAATATTATGGCAATGAAGAGTCGTTACGTTCAACTTCGCACACTTGTATACCAAACATAGTAATGCAAACCAGCCCGGTAGCCATGTCACAGAATAAGTTGCAGCATGTTAGTACTCAAAACTACCGTTGTACTGCTTCTAGCACGCAGTTACATTAAGGTCATTCCATTAAAAGCATATGACATATAAATTATTAATGGTCAAAGTGTTTCGGAAAAGCAACAATTTTACTACCAGCATTTTAGTTCACAAATTCACTGCTTTGGCGCTGGTGACGAATTAATACTTTAAATAATCCTTAACACTATATATTTTTAAAAATCAATTTTTATAAAATCAATGAAGATTCAGAAAATTTATTGAATTTAATAGAATTAAATCTATGGCAATTTTACGGGTTAGTATAATTGCACGGCTCCTGAAAAAGTTTTTCTTCATACACGTATACCTCTTACCAAATGTTTAGCAAATCAGAACAGTGTTTTTGAATTTTCGATTCATTGTGTATCATGAAAAACTGCTAAGAACATGTTTTCCGGAGTCATATTACAACCAACTTTCCTACTGAAAATTTGCAATGTTTCCCAATTTTTAGTAAATTTTTCATGTTTATCAATTTTCAGACCGAGTTTTGATTACTTCGTCCCTAGCACTTTTATGCTTTTTTGCAATTAATATTTCTTTTTTTTCTCCTTAGGGGCTTCCAACAATAACGTGTAAACAAAAAGTTGTGCATCCCCTAAATTTTATTGTAGTTTAAAGCAGTATCACTCGATATATATGTCTTAAATTCAACTTTCGCACTTGCTTGGTTTATTTTTTTGTAGTTGGCTCAACATCAAGATGTCAAACGCAACATTTTGAAATTTATCTTTTAAATTTTCAAAAACCAATCAAATTTTTCTTTAGTTTAATTTTCATTAAAAAAATCATGAATTCATGGAATAAATACCTTCACAGTGGGAGTTCAAATGAAATTAAAATCTTGTTAGGCTTTTCTAATTATCATATGGCACTATTTTTTTATTCCTGCTACTCCGCTAGAACAGAAATCCAACAAAGTAAAATTTTATAGAGTATTCACATTTTATGCCAACGTTTAGTGAACTAATTCTTGTGAAATTACATCTGAGAAGAGCAAACCATTGCATTTATTGTAAATGGCTTTGTGCCGTAACTATTAATTCAAAGAGACTTTAATAAGGTTTCATTGATCTAATCTGATGGGTTTCTTAAACTAGAACATGCCTTTTACATCTCGATCAATTTCAAAGACGATATTTGTACACAACACATCGTCTTAGAATAATTTCTTTTTCACAGAATAACACAAAAGATTTGAGAGTTCGCACAATAAAAAACCTAAATATGGAATGGTAATGATATGAAAATAAGATTATAATGAATTAACGAAAAATAAAAGAAATAAATAACAAAGCAAGAATACACAAAAAATATTATTTTTTTAACACTTTTCTGCTATTGGGTACTGTATGTTACCACTGACTATTATAATATTATTTATTGAGAATGGTCATAACTTTCTTGTATAATACAGTACAGTAAAAAATAATCTTGTAGTTCTAATATTTAGTAAAAGTGAAGAAAATCTCGATTGAATAGAAGGATTAGATCGTAAAAAATTAGTAAACAGCATACATCATTTAACACCAATTCATTAATTATTTCGTACGTATAAAATTTTTGTTGTTGCTCTATTCTTTACAAAATACATATTTGAACCTATTATGTCTTTACTCCTTTTTAAAAATCAATTAACGCTTTTATTCCCATTGAATTATCTTGTGAATTACAGTTTATACCACTAACATTATAATTATTTATTTACAAGCGATGATTGTGTGAAATTTTAAATATAATCTTAAGATTTAACAATTATCCAATTTAGCTTTTTTTGAGCTACATAAAGGTAACATCTTTATGTATGCAGTCCTTAGAGATTAACTTGTAGGAAATCAATTTGCTGAAATGAATCTAATCGAAAAATGTTCAAGTGTAAGATCAAAAATCTTAACATTACAAAACAATACATTATTGTTACAAATTATCATTTCGTGGTTGATTGGTTAAAGTGTACGCCACCTTAGTGTTATTCACTCAAAGGCCGTTGGTTCGAGACCAACCTAAAATAGTAATTTTATTGTACAATCATTAGTTTAAACATGCATCGATGATACCTGATCAAGTATTTTTCCAATACTGTTTGGAGGGGAACATGGAATTAAAGAAAGCAAACAGAAAGTTAAAAGAATTTACATACCCAAACTTGCCTCAGGCAATAATAATTATATTTAAACAAACAAAATTAGATTACACTACGAGAATACTTTTATTGTTTACACGTTTAATCATACAGGTTTTTAGTTTAAATTAAACTACAAAATGCAAATATTTGGTATCTTAGTTAAAATTGATTAATTGTTCACGGAATATACTGCCAATTGCTTATAACATTAACAGTTATCTGTAAATAAGAAAAACAGATTATTACATGCACGAAGTGAATATTAATATACATTTAGTTAAATTTATTAAAATAACCACAAGTAAACAAAATATATATATTTAAATTTCGGTAAAACAATAATAATATTTTTTACACAAATAAAATCAGATTACAATTTTACATGCAGGAAGTGAATCTTTCTATTGTTACAGTCACATATGTTTTCTAGTTTACAATAAAATACAAAATGCATTTATATGAAAAATGCTAATTAGTGGAAACGATTATTACATGCACGAAGTGAATATTATTATGCATTTTGTAAAATTTATTAAAATAACCATAAGTAAACAGAATATTAACTTAGTCTATAAAACGATTATTACATGCAGGAAGTGAGTATTAATATCTGTGTCATATAATTTATTAAAATAACCACAAGTAAACAGAATATATATACTTAAATTTCACTCAAGCAATAATGGTAAATTTTACACAAATACAATTAGATTACAATTATTACATGCAGGAAGTGAATCACTGCATTGTTACAGTCATATATGTTTTCTAGTTTGTATTTTAAAATGCATTTATTTGAAAAATGTTAATTAGTAAAACGATTATTACATGCAGGAAGTGAGTATTAATATCTGTGTCGTATAATTTATTAAAACGACCACAAGTAAACAGAATATACTATATATACTTAAATTTCACTAAAGCAATAATAGTAATTTGTACACAATTAAAATTAGATTACTATTATTACATGCAGGAAGTGAATCCTTCAATGGTTACAGTCATATATGTTTTATAGTTTAAATTAAAATACCAAATGCGTTTATTTGTAAAATGTTAATTAGTAACACCATTATTACGTGCACGAAGTGAATATTAACATTTGTTTTGTAAAATTTATTAAAATAACCACAAGTAAACAGAATATACATACCTAAATTTCACTCAAACAATAAAGGTAATTTCTACACAAATAAAATTTGATTTCAATTATTACATGCAGGAAGTGAATCCTTCAATTGTAACAGTCATATATGTTTTTCTAGTTTAAATTTATATACAAAATGCATTTATTTGATATCTAATTCAAGTGAATCAAGTGTTCACGGAATATACTGCACATTGCTTATAACGTTAATAGTTATTTGCTAATTATAAAACGGATTATTACATTCACGAAGTGATTATTAATATTCATTTAGTAAAATTTATTAAAATAAACACAAGTAACATAATATATATACATAAGTTTAAGTTTTTAAGTTTTACACAAATAAAATTACATTTCAATTATTATATGCAGGAAGTGAACCATTGCATTGTTACAGTCATATATGTTTTATAGTTTAAATTTTAATACAAAATGGATTTATTTGATATCTAAATTTAAATTAATACGAGGGTTGATTAATAAATATCCGTGTTAAAGATCAAGTCGCGTTGCTGAGGGAAGTTTATATTAGCAACGAGTACCGTCATTTGCCAAACGACACCATACTAAATTTTAACCTCCATCACAGGTTAGTTTTTATTTGGCAGCCAGTTAGGGGAATTAAAACGAAGTTTAATGCTGTCTGTGGGGACCCTACACTATCTATAACAACCGCGATATAGTGGTTTAACGAACGTTGTTGTACATGAAAAGGTTCACAACACGATTCTCGCTGATCTCCGATCTAAAGTGCTCGAAGTAGCAGAGGTCGTAGTCGTGTCATACGGAACGGCAATCAATATTTTAAATGATAAGATAAGTGCGAGAAAGGTGTCGGCCCGATGGGTGCCGCGATTGCCAAAATTGCGATCCGTACTCGTCCGACCTGGCGATTTCTTTCTGCTCCCCAACATTAAAACATGGCTTGGAGGCAAAAAATTCAGCTCAAACGAGAATTCAGCCGTAAACTGCGGCAAGCTTTTCAAGCTGATGAAAGGAAACGTTCACGATATGTCTCGATGTTTCCGTTGCCAGCATACCTAACATTATAAATATAAGGACGTGTAAGAAACCAAGTATACACAGTACTCGAGAAAACCGAAATCGTTACAAGAAACGCGAAGAAATATGATAGTTAAACGTTCAGTAACAGGTGGGCCTCATTTATTGAGCATACAGAAGAGAAAGAGAGAAAATGTTCTAAGAACACCGTTAATATCAAACAACTTGGGCCGGATTCCCAGTGTGTGGTTAATATTGGCTTATAGACACAGCGTTATAGCACTTTTACACTGGAGACCAACGTTTTGGGATTGATTGCTGACTAGATATTATGACGAGATGCCAAATGGTCGTGGGTCTGGATAACCTATGGTACTAATATGGTGAAATAAGTAGGTAGGGACAGGATCGAGATACCACCGATATTCGAGAAAGTGATCTATACCAAAATAAAAGACCTTGATGGATCCAAAAATGGAAATCGTGGAGCTTTTAAAGGTCAAAAACTAACGGTAAATAATTTAATTTTTTGGTTTATAAAAACTTAATTAAACTATTAGCTATACTATTTTTGTTCTCGAGATTAACGGAAGAAGAGTGATCAATGCATGCCTGTGGGAGACAGAATTTATTCCAAAATCTCTATGCTTTTAAATTTCAAATTGAATTGACATTTAGTTCTGAAAACGAAAACACTGAATAAAATTAGAGCAAATACGACCGCCCACCCCATTATAAATGAGCTCTATATTCCCAAAATAGGGTGTAAGTCTCAAAATGATTTGCAATTGTACCAAATTGCAAATTATACCAAAATAAATAAATAAAATTATTGTTTTTTGTATGTTTTGTGCAAGAACTTTAATTATTTCCACCAAAAAGTACCAGTACGTGTTTTCTACGTGAGCTCATGAACAAATGTAATTAGGAAACGGATGGTCATTGGTCAATTATAATTAGGAAAGGATGCCGTCATCTTCCAGCAGAATAGTTAGATGTCGAGTGGATAAATTAGCACTGGAACACTGCTAATTTATGGCTACTGAAACACTGGACAAACAACACTGTGTCTGAGACTTAGAGCAATCTATAGCACCTCATGTTCGCCAATCATTTTCGCTCAGAAAAAGGAGGGCATTACACAATATTGTCTTGGTTACCGCAAATTAAATGGTGTGACAAAGAAGAACAATTGTCAACAATTCGTTGTCGCACATATATAACACTTTGAACACGCCGTCAGCGACCAAAATTGTTATTACAGTGGATCTGAAAAGTGGATATTGGTAAGTAGCAATCCAGTCAGTTTAATTTGAATGACATCAATGTACTAGGAGGCAAATTGAGGATTACGATCTGTGATGAAAAAGAACACACCTATGACCCCCTGTTGGAGTGCAGAACTCATGGATCGGCTCATCATACACAGTGCTATTGGTTGGCATGGAGCTATACAATGTGCAGATGGTTCTACTAAAATTGGACTTATAGCCGTACGTCCTCGAATTGACTGGCAACGGTGTAAAAGTAAGGACGATAAAAGCGAACCGCGAGAGAGTTGGGAGAGCCTCTTTTAACAATTTTTTTAACTTTTATATATTAAAATTAAGGAATAACTTCACATACAAAGTCTGTTTAGAATTAAATCTATAATATAAAAAGGGGCAGCACTAACTTCACACAAGAGTTAGCGAGATAAATAATTAATATGTTAGTCATGCCTGATTACATTTTGTTTAATTCCTGGGATAGAATTGTGGGATAACTTTACATACATCCGATCCGATTATTTATTGTTCTCGTCATATCACGAATTTTTAGGTATATTTCAGTCAAAATGCATCGACCTGAATAATGTTGAATAAATCATAGTAGAGCATGTGCAACGTAATTTCTCCTTTTAAATGTTTGCTATGTGCACATATGATAACAAAAATATATAGAACCAACACTTTTTAATCCATTATGGAAGATATTGCCATTTATCTAAGACAAACTGGTGCAGAATACTAAAAAATGTCAAATGTAAACTAAACCACCTGTATACACCACCTTACGTCAATAGTAATCAAATCTACCTCACTTCAACGAACTACTTAGTTTAATTGTTAATTTAATTAGTATCACAATGTACTATCGCACCCTTTTCTTGTATGCGCCTTCTTTGACGAGCGCAATTCAAATTGTTATTGACTCTTTTAAAATATACAAATATATGAAATTTTATATCGTCATTGTAATAAATATTTTAGTTGCCAGTCTTATATATACACGGAGCATAACCATTTCCATATTATATCATCATTTATATGCACGACTAATATACATATTTACATTATTGAAAACATAAAATCATTAAAATTATTATCAACAACTCGCGCAACAACATCGCCGGAAATTCTGCTGTGGTGTTATATTATTGTAATTTATGATTATATTTTTGTACTTGTAAAAATTTTACTGACGCCACCCGATATGCCCGACATAACAGCAAATCGATAACAAATATAAAGTTCCAGCTTTTAACAATAAGTGTTGGCAAATTATTGGTTTTCGCCATAAAATTTCTCATGTTACATGTTTTATTGGGCCAAACTGAATAAAACAGCTTAGAATTTACAGGGTGGTAATAATTACAATTCTAGGCACGATATTTTGTATATGTTCAAAACCATAATTACTTACGTGTGGCGGTATGGGTTCCTTTTTTGTACTCATATATGGTGATGCTCATATGCATTAAATGTAATAAATTTAAACAGTTTCCTAAAGATGCAAACCGAAACAATTATAAAAAAACCCTTTAACGATTTTTTATTGTTAAATACATTACTTTATGGTCTTTTAAAGCAAGCAGGTCGGCAAATGAAATAAAATGTGTCTCAGATTTTTTTTCTATTTTACTTACCATCTAATTACAAATTGTCGTATTCTTTAGAGAATTCGAATTATCCACAGAATGTGTGAATTTATGGTGTACGGAATTTATAATATTCGGGTGTAACCTTTTTTGCCATGGGGGAATTAAAAATATTTATAAAATATATTTACATATGTACATTTATTACATGCTGTGGTCGAGTTGTGTATTTTGAAATGCAAGAAGAAATTTTTTGGTGGTCAAACCGAAAAATATCATACATTCTAAAAAGACAAAAACAAATTGCATTGGTTTCTTATTTCCCGTTCGCCAAGTACTTAGAAACAAGTGTCACACATTAATGGTCGATTTATGATTATTTTTTTTAATTAATTATTTATTGTTTGACCTTAACTTGCATATAATGGAGTAATAAATTTTAAAAAGGTTTAGTAGAAAATTTATTTGAATTTCTATAATATCTAAATATATAAACAAAAATTAATCGATGGGCCAGATGTAGTGGAAAAATACGAAATATATGAACTTACTCGCAAGTCAAGGCAGATATAATTTATTTATATCGCAAGCTCTGAAAACTTTTTAATATTGAAGTGATTAGACACACTGCCCAACTAGTATTGCTATTTCTGAAAAGTCTTCTGAAATATTCCTCTAATATGGTATGACATTCCATACAGAGAAATCGTAATGCACAGTTTAAAACAAGACAGTTTAAAATCAACAGTATACAGTATATGTCGATCAGTGGTTACAAAGGGTTAAAAGTGCAATAGTAAAATTTGTCCTTGAAAGGTGTTAACAAATATAACGTTTGAAAATTTAAGCTTAGTATTTTGTTTGCAAAATGCATTGTGGAGCCAGTCGAAAGCCCAACATTCGTAACAAAATATTACTTATAAGGGAAACGTATTCGAAAAAATTTGAAACACAGCTAGATATTCTTTAGCTTGGCTACTAACGGTTTGATTAGGTATATGGCGGCATATTAGCAAAAACCATTCAGAATTTTGATAATCAATGCCCTTACAGACAGCACTGAGGTGAATAAAAGCTATAATGGTTTGTGTTGAAACCTGCGAGCATATCAATTATTGGGCATTAAAGGGTTTTGCAATAGGAATGATACAATTAAAATATTAAAAATAACACATAAATTATTCAGTGAGACCAAATTTTATTTATTTGAAAGGTTACATTATACCATTAACTATGAAAAAACTCGTTTAACATTGTTCTGTATCGGTCTCCATTGACTGTTACTCTTCGATCATTTTCTTCAAAGATATATAGACCAATCTCTCCACCAGCATGAATTGCACACCACACAGTGACTTTATCTGGATATAAAGGGGTCTGAACAGTTTCGTGAGGGTTTTCATCACTACAAATTCTGCAATTCTGACATAACCATTTAACCAAAAATGAGCTTCATCAAAAATTTTACGATAAAAATGTTCATCATTTTCAAGTTATTCAAGAGCAAAATCGGAAAATAAACGCGACGTTTATGGTGGTCGAATGACTTCAGTTCTTGAACCAGTTGAATTTTGAAAGGATGTAAACCCAAATATTTTCTTAAAATTCTCCATGTCGTTGTTTGAGAAAGATTTAATTGTTGTGAACGACGTTCACGACAATTAAACGACGTTGGGTTTTCTCCTATACTTACTGCTACCAACCTACTTGCTACTACCTACTCCTGCCATCAATATTCTCTTGTGTGCGTGCATTTCTTTGTCGTACTGGTACTCTTATATCGCGTAAAGAAAATTTCCTTCCTAATTTGTCTACAATACAACGAATAGTGAGTCGGTTAACTGAATAATATCGTCCATGAATTCTTTTTAAATTTCTCTCAGATTTGTGAATAATCAGCACTGATTTTGATAAAAAAAATTAATAAATTTTTAAACTTTGTTGAAGCGTGAATCTTTCAATGGTCAAATACCTACTGAACACAAATTACATAAGAAATGTCAAAAAATAATACGCAGTGTTGCTATTATAACCATTTTAAATTGTATCATTCCTATTGGAAAACCCGTAACCATTCAAACCGGCGAATCGAATGAAATGTAATGAATGTGTTTGATCGAAAATAATAGACCTCACTTCAGTAGCAACAAACTTAGAACCTAGAAACTAAATGTACTAGGCAAACAATATTACTTTTCAATATAAATGAAATATTTAGTTCTATAAATTAAATTTTTGTGAACCCAAAGCCTCAGTATTAAAGAATAATGCATAGTACCCGACCGACGGTCGAAGACTCAAATAACAACAACATCACGGAACTCAGCTACAATAAATTTCACAACTCACAGTGAACATCCAAAAATTTAGCAAACGTGCCAATTTTCGAGAAACTGGCAAACATTCAACAACAACTTTTGCATACCATAGATAAAAACACAATTACGGAAAAGATTGAGACTCTCAAAAAATCGAAAACTATTTAGACCAATGATTAGACGAGTTAGAATCAAAATTGAGGCAGTTTAAAGAAAATGATGTGAACTTCAACAAAAATTATGCATGTTAAAGAGCTTTCATCCGTGAACATAAAAGAAATAATTTTATTAATTCAAAATCTTAAACTAAGTTCACAATGCTTTTTGATTCTGTTGATTATATCTTCATTTAGCTTGGTTTTGAAATCGGTTAAATTTTGATAGTTTAACTTCTAAAACCTTCCAAAAAATATATCACTGGGCTTTTGCTGAATGACCGAGTGTATAGAATTGTTATACCGGTCTACCATGTTGTTGATTAATTCTTTAGCTGTCAATTCTTTATATTCATCTAAAAATTTCGATCACCGTAGAATGGACCCTCTCAACAATTCCGTTGGTTCCCCCCCCCCCCCCCCCCTTGTGTTGGTGTTAAGTTCACTTTGACTCCCAAAGTTTTCAGGTAGTCAGGTATTATTGGACTTATGAAACTCCTCTCATTATCCATTATCAGTATTTTCAGAACGGTAAAATAGTGCAACGCTTTAATTAATTTATCGCGTACGGGTGGGTTTGATTTAGATTTTATTCGGAAAAATTTCGCAAATGGGGGCGAATTTTGAAGGTTGAGAAATGTGGCTTAAAGACTTCCTCAAGTATTGGAATGAATTCCTCAGGTATCTTTACCCCATTGATCAAATTCGGGTTTAACTTATCTCGTAAGATTTTACTTAGGATTGCCTTATTTAACCCTGGAAGGCTGATATAGTGTCGGTGATGTGATGGGTGCGGTTCTTCATGGACATAAATATCATGCTCCTTTTCAAATATGATTCGGTTTTAAAATGCGTTGATTTTAGCATCACAATATTTTATCAGGTCTGTAGAGTCCTCCTCAGCACTATGGATTATTTCATCGGTAGACAACGTGTTTGCCTCTAACTCTATTAGTGCTTCCTGGTTTGTACACAAACTGGTAGTTAAACTCTTCCAAACGTGCCTTCCACCTCTTTAATTTGACGTTGTTATGTCTGTTGCTGAGTGCGAACGTGAGTGGTTGATGGTCCGTGAGGATTCTAATTTTTTTCGCACCATTTCTCGCCAACATTTCTTTTTCATTGACCGTGCAGTTCTCCTCGGTTTTGATCAAAGACCTCGAAATATATGCAATCGCCCTGTCTTTGCCCATATCTCCCTGTGATATTACGGCTCCTATTGCTGTGTCTGAAACGTGGGTTGTCAAATTGATGGTTTGTTAAAATCGGGAAATGCTAATATTTCCAACGATGAAAGTAGCTCTTTAGTTTGTTGGAATGCCCGAATTTGATTTTGATCCAGACTTATTGTTATTTTCTTTGACTGATTAGCCATAATTTGGGTGTCTTCGCCTCTGGTAAGATTTGTAAGTGGTTTGATTATCTTAGCGAAGCCCTTCACGAAACGTCTGTAGTAAGATGCCAATCCAAGTAATGATTTTAAGTCCTTCAGATTCGCTGGGATTTTACGATGGCAAATAGCAGCGACTTTCTTTGCATCGGCCTTAATGCCCTGGTTAGTGATGATATGTGTCTTTAAGAATTTGGTGGGCTTTTTCTGACTATCTTCTCGATGTTGTTTAGATATCCTTCCTCCGTTTTCCCCCCAAAAATAAGGACATCATCCATGTAAACGTATCAAATTTTGCCAATGTGTTCCTGGCTGGTGCATTCTTAAGACCAAAAGGAAGTCTCAAGAACTCGTAGGTAGGTTAGTATTTCCAATTCTTTCATTTCGACCTGGTGAAAACCAGATGTGAGGTCTAAAGTGGTGAAGAACCTAGAGTTTCCTAGGTTCGCGATGGTATTAGATATATCCGGAAGTGGATATGTATCTGCTATTGTGACAGCGTTTAAACGTTTGTAATCAATAACCATCCTGTATTTTTGTATATTGGAAGCATAAAGTTTTTTCTTCATTACCCAGATTGGTGGGGGCTCCCATCCTTTAAGAGTTTGTCGATCTGTTCTTCGACTTCTTTTCTCATATTAACTAGATAGGGATAGGATTTTGTGTAGATCGCTTCATTGGTTGTTGTTCTGATTTCAGCCTTTACTGTGGTCTCTATAGGTGGTACGTCATTTACAGGTCCAAATAGTGTTTAATATTTTGAGAGCATCATTTGTATTCTATCTTTCAATTCAGCGGAGAGATGACTGTCCATCATTTCCAAATTATTGACTTGAGGTGCCTGCTTCTCGTAAATTTTAACGTTCAAATTAAGCGTCAGGATGTTGTTTCCCCGATCGATAATTGCACCTAGTTCTTTTAACGTGTCGTCCCCGATGATCCCATCGAATGTTTTTAATCCTGGCAGAACGAAAAACTCTATGTTTTTGTAGATACCGATCTAATTTTTAATTTATTATTGGTAGCTGTAGAATTTTTGGCTAACTGGTCACAAATGAAATTCTTGCTCGCACCAGCATCGATCAGGAATTTGAGGGTATCGCCGGTTGGTATTTTATGCTAGAGAGGCATCCATCATAAAATTTAGTTCGGCATTCTTCTCACTCTCTCAATATTCCATAGTTCCTTCGATTTCCACGTTTTCATTCACCATTTGTGTATATTGTTCTTCTTCTTCTTGAGCTTCCTGTGTTTCTATGTGGTAAATCCTGTGCTGTTTCCGCGGTTCGTAGAGATACGAGTTTTCTCGTTTAAGAGCTGGTGGATTGAACTGGGCTTGATGCATTGGGCGATTTATGTAGTGTCATTGGCTCTGATGGCTTGAGATGTGTTGGCCTGCCTGGTGCTCTGGTGTTCTGATGTTGAATGTTATATGCCAAGTTCCTTTGAGGTAAAGTCATTTAGTTGTGATTCCTACGATGGTCATGTTGATTGAAATTTTTCCGTGGGAAAATTTGGTTTATGGGAGCTGTTATCACTTTGTTTAAATTCTTAGTTTTGAATCTCCAAACAGGATGCGTAAGCCTCTGGCAACGCTTGTGGTTTTTGGATTACCTGCATTCTCGATAAGTCTTCATTTAGTACACGAATAAAAACATCAATTACTCTATTCCGATATGTTTCGATGATAACTGTAATTGTGTTGGTCGAATAATCTTCTGTTTTGATTTTATTAATAATTAGCGAGAATTGATTGTTAGACACTAGCGTAAAACTCGAATGTCTAGTTTTTTGTGATAGGTTCATGTGATAGGTTACCCAATTGGTGCTCTAGTGTCCTTAAATCCCGTCTATCAGCATAGTGGAGTGATAAACATTTCTTTATTGCTGCCCATTCGTCGTTGAATATATTATAAGATATTGATGCCAGCATTCCCCCTGATTTTCTGCCTTATTTTTTGATTACTTACAAAAATATTAAGAGCCTCATTGGCGAAGATATCTCCTGTTTAAGGGGGTGATTCGTGGATTAGTGTTTAAACGAAAATTTTTAAAGTTCGCTCCGGGCAGTATGCACACTGGGACAGATGTATTCTGGATGATTCGCGTTCTTTCTTTTTAGTCGTAAGTGTTTATAATTACCAACAGCCTACTAATGGTACGATACAGTCACAGATTTCGGTGAATATGTTGTAGGCGTATTATGATCACCTGCGGGTACAACACAACTTGATTTAGTGAAGCTCAGTTTACACTCGTTCACAAAATTACTGTGTTCAACGGGGTACAACATTTTTGCATTTATTGGTTATCACTGCACTTTTTTGTTGAAAAATTACTATGAGCGACTGAAAATAGTAATTGTTTAACCGTTCACTTTATTCACTTTTATTTATCGGGCACTTGTTTCGGCGCCAGTTAAAGAGTCTTCATCCGTGAACGTAAAATAATTATTTTATTAATCCAAAATCTTACAATAAGTTCACAATACGATGATAAACTAAACTAACAATTCCAGAAAATATGTTTTTATACTAAAAATTATGGTTTTGGAGCGAAAGTAACAAAGAAAATTAGTAGGACAGATATTTGTTGATTCAACACATTAATGTTGAAGCAATTAGTTCAGATGCACGTGGTGGATGCGCGTGCTCGTATAACTAGCTGAATCAGCACGGCACATGTTACATCGGCATGTTAACTTGCATCATCAAATGACAAGAACATCTCACTATAGAAACGGTGATATCCCAGAAAACAATGCACAAGAAACCGAAATAGTAACACACTGTGCTTCAAAATTGATCACCCTACGAGTTATGAAATCAACTGCATTAAGAGATCGAACTAGCCGCATCGTGTAGGGAAACAGATGTAAATCGGAATGAATTGTTCTGTGCATAGTTGTTATGAAGAATTTACAACTGTGTGAATCGTCGCCTTAAAGATAATTGATTATCTTCCTCCACGCTTTCCTTAATATGCTCAATATTTTTCCATGGCCGATTTGTTCGATTTCTTAATATACGTCTACAACCACTGGCGGTTTCGTCCTGCTCAAGTCGAGTCACTTGATGTCGAATTGTTCTTCGGAATTGTCGTTGCTTAGCGATAGTTGAGTTATTGTTTTGGTTGTACATTAAATTTATTGTGATACGTTGCTGAGGTGTGAATCGATTAATTTTAAATTTTTCTTAGGTACTTACCAATAATCTGAAGGAAATTTACAACTAAAATTAAAGAACGTCAAAATATATCAAAAGAAAATGGAGTGAATAATTTTGGAACACCCTGTGTAATAGAAAACGCATTTGAAAATATAGAAAGAAATTGTTAAAAAGGATATACAATCGAACTATTAAGGCAACAACATAAAGAAATTAACTTCCCTTACGAACAGAAATTTTTTGGCTTAAATTTAATTGCGACCGCAAAAAGCGAGTAGTATTCGGAGATATTTTTGAAAAATTAGTATGAAAAAACCATTTCATCTAACAAATTAAAAAAAAAACTACTTAAAATCTGGTCTAGAAGGAGAAACTGCCAAACATGTAAATCATATATAAACCACTTATACTACGAATTGCTCCAGAGTATGGGAGCGTAATCTCACTTCAATTGTTCACTTAGCTCGATTAATTATCAATAACAACGAAATCAGCAAACGAAATTAGACTGCTTCATGAAACAATCACAGAAGTCATATGGACGTTACAAATTCCTTATGTAGGCAGCTCCTCATTTTGATTTGATCCAAATGGTGGAATAAGAATCATGTACATTTAATCATCCAATTTCTAAAACTAATCGTTTAGCTTATCGTCGGAAATCAAATACCGAGCCCGTTGAGTTTCAACCAGTTATAGATCAAAAATGAGTAAGACACAATTAATGTAGAAGTCACACAAAAATGTGTTGAAAGCTTGTTCGATGGTATATTGGGACATAGATGGCCTCGTCCCGAATACATCCACAGCATGAAAAATTTGTTTTACTCAGTGAGAAAGCAAATAACAGTGGAAGAGACTTCGAAAAATTAGCCTGGTGAGTTACCAGTGTCATCAAAAATTAGCTGTCGGGTCACCCGTTCACAATTAAATCTGACCAAAACATTATTATTTTCAATGATAAACTAATAAGTATTATAGCTGCCAAAGTATCCAAGTTGAGCAACTTATCATCGCCTTCTGCATTAGAAACAGCTTCTTATCTTAAACATACAACTAAATTATAGTAGAAGCCCCAAAACCTCAATCACAAGCAGTAAATCTCATAAAACATTATCTACTGCTACATTAAACAACCTTGAAACAATTCGTGAGGTGTCTTAGTCTTAGATGAAAAGTTAAGAGATTTGTATAATCAATGTCAAATTGATCGATTTGATTGAATCGATCGAATGGATCAGAACCATCTGTACATTGCATAGCTCCATGCCCGCCTATAGTACTGGCATGAAAGATGGAGCGGTCTATAATATGATGAGTTGTGCACTCCGACAGGGAGTCATATTTGTGTTCATTTCCATCATCGATCGTATTCAGCTGATAAAAAATCCCTTTTGCATCCTGCCCCTCTATCGAGATTCGAACCCAGTTCATGTCAGGCATATTCATTAGGCGAAACATAGTGGCTGGATTTGTGGTAATGCAGAATTGGTACCAATACACCATCCCAAGCTTGGCCGAATTTGGCCAAATATTAGAGTGCCCAGACCAAAATTCCTAAATTGGGGTACTCTTAAATTAACGTTTTATTTGCATAATTAATCCCAAAAATTGCTATAAAATCCCAAACATTTGAATTGTGGACTACTGTTGGTTCGGTAGTGTCTATGTGTCGGTTTGTGGCATCTCTGCAGCTCAAGTAAATTGACTAATTTTGATGAAGCTTCATACATAGGCATTTTTCATAAGTTGGTTCAAAATGGGTTTTGGCGGTGATCGGTCCCGGAAGTGGAAGCTTACCTGGCCAGGTTCATTTTCAAAAATTTGCGCGGAAGTGATGGTTTTGGAAATAAACTGTTGTCCACCATAGTTCAGCCACTCTGCGTCCCAGGTGGGTTCACTGATCGGGATAGAACTTTATACTTCGAGGTTTTATTAGGTTGGGAGAGGTGGCAACTTTCATTGGAGCTTTTTCGCAGTATTTTGGTATAGCAGTTGCAAGGGAGTCGGTTAGGAATAGGTTGATTCTAAGTTGATGTTGTAAATGCCGTAAAAATGGAAATCCATAATTAAGTTTTCCCGTGGAATTATATATCACAAATAACCGAAGTGAAGTTGTAGCAAGGCTAGTCCTGATCATTTTCCGCGAATGACTAATTTTGATAGAAACCGTGTTTTGTGGGAGCTTGTTCTTGTTTCCAATTGTTTTGGGGGATGCAGGATTTGCAAAAGACCTCGTAGGTGCGGTAATGTTGAGGACTCGATTTGGAAAGGGAATAGTTTCTGTAGATTTTCTATTGGCTGGGCAGATGTGGCGGTTTTTGCTGTGAAACTTTTTCGTTGTAACTTTCAAGTTTTTTGCTAGTGTTTTGTATGTAAGTATTTTTTAAAGGATATGTTTCCGAAACAAACTTTTTTATTTTTTTGTTACGGGCCGATGACCATCGATTGAGATTGTGAGAATTTGTAGCTTATACGCAAAAACACAAAACTTGACTTTTCTTCTTAACTGGATGAATAGGGAAAACGATACGATATCAAGGGTATGGTCGATTTGAAAATGTTGTACAGCTTGTACTCCTGGTACGGAGGGATATCAATCAACAATAGTTTCTACTAAGCGAACGCCGTCGTTCATTAGCTAGAAGCACGATCAAGCTTAAGTCATACCGTTACGTAATAAATTTTGGTACTGCGGATAACAAAATCGCATATTTCGAAAAATTTAGTAAATGTCGCAAATAGTTCGGAGTGGCCAAGAGAACTGATTTAACATTTTTAACCTTCCTATTGCGCTTCGGTCTAAATGACTCGAAGTGCATTTTAGTAGTTTATAAAATGCTTTTTTAAATCGAGTACAATTAACTGTTAGTGTCAGTTACTAACAGTCAATCCTATAAACAACTAAAATGCGCACTTCGGGTCATCTAGACCCGAAAGGCAATAATAAGGTTAAAAATGTTCAATCAGTTCTCTTGGCTATTCCTGACGATTTGCAACATTTATTAAATTTTTTGAATTCTGCGATCTTGTTATCCGAAGTACAAAAATTTATTAAGAAAAGTTGTGACTTAAGCTTGATTGTGCTTCTAAGCTAATGAACTTCGGTAAAAAATGTCCTACAAGACAAAACGTATCTTTCGCTTATTAAAAGCTATTGTTGATTTTTGTTGTGGCCAACGGCCGACCCTACCATACCATGAATAAAAGCTGTACAACATTTTTATATCGACCTCCATACCCTTGATATCGTATCGCTATTGTATAATAGTGTATATGATGAAAAGTCACGTCGTACAATTGACCACTAACGGTCAATCGTACTCGATTCAAAAAAACATTTTATAAAGAACTAAAATCCACTTCGGGTCTTATAGACCCGAAAGGCAATAGAAAGGCTAAATGTCTCGTAAATTTAAATGTACTAGAGCATACAAATGTAAAAATTTATCGTTTTGGGGTATTATTCCATACCCCATGGTATATTTTTGAATTAGAGTATTTTGCAAATTGGTTTTGAGAAAAGGAGTATAATACCCCAGAAAGGAGTACGTCTGGCCACCCTACCAAAGACGCTCCAGGCAAATTGTCTAGAATATTTTTTACTAATTCTAGACATCATCCCAAGTAGAGAACACTAAATTTCATACTCGGCACTCAAGGTTTCGAAGATTTTTTGAAATAATAATGGAATTAAGTGAATTTGGCCAAAGTCGCTTCCACGAGTAGGGCCATATCGCCAATCACAACGTGCAAATTGTTTTGAAATTTTTTTTACAAGTTCTAGACACCATTCCAAGTTGAGAACACCAAATTTGAATGAAAATTCGAATTTGAATTAATAAAATAATTAAGTCAATTTGGCCCCCAAAGGCGCTTACACGTTCCATATCGCCAAACATAATATGCAAATTGCCTTAGAATATTTTTTTCTAATTCGAGACATCATCCCTTGTAAAGAACAATAAATTCCACGCTCATTGTTCCGAAGATTTTTTGAATTAATTGAAGAACTAAGTCATTTTGGCCAAAGTTGATTCCATGTGTAGGGCCATAGCGCCAATCAAAACATGCAAACTCTCTTAAATTTTTTTTACTAGTTTTAGACACCATCCCAAGTCGAGAACACTAAGTTCCATACACTCTTATGGTTCTCAAAATTTTCTGAGTTAAAAAGACTAAACATTTTTTTAATAAAGAAGGTATCTAAACTTATTTTTGTTATATCCAATAACCGATACACATTTTTATTGATTCGATCTTTATTGTTTATTTTTAATCATTTTAATTTAACCACGTGCTTCAAACTCCAAACTTCTATTTCTTGTGTATCTATACAGTTTTTGATAATTTGTGTATTTTCACTTTTTGGGTCGACACTTTTCGTTAAAATGTGTAGTTACACTTTCTGTTAACGTTAAAAACTTCACTCCGGTTATTTTCGCTAACATTTACCGATCCCAAAAATAAGACAATTTAGTGCTTCAAGCCGAGAATAGTAAAATGAATTTTTAGTATTATATTGTTATTCTAACATCCAAGAGCAGCTTCTATATGTTCTATAAATTTACCTATATGCAGCGTTATACACTATTCTAAGTCAGGTTATGAAATATTTATTTAACATTGGTTTTAAATGATCCTATCTAAACAGTAAATCGTATAATTTTAAACGCCTGAATATATCTAATTAAAAATATGGAAAAATGGAGAGGGACGTTTGACGTTTGATTTATTTCATTGGGAAAACGAAATAGTTTACACGAATAGCATCTGGTACCGTTAAATTGTTCTACTGCGTATTTAAGGAGTTGTTAAGAAGGATATCGTAAAATAAGTCACTGAAAATTTTATGTTGGGGACGAACGGAAGTAAAAATTTTTTTAAACTCAGTTTTTATGGTTGGATAAAATTAAACAAAAATAATTTTAATTTTTCTCGAATACCGCTCCATTCTCGTGTACTAATTTCAATTTGATGATGTGGATTTTCCTATTTTCGTGTGCGGTTGTATTATACAAAATCCAATTTTTTTGGGAGAATGTCGACGAAAAATTCAATATTTTCGGAATAAATTATATTTTTATTTTTAAGTGAATTGATTATGGAGGACTTTATTTTGTTTAATCAAATTAAACACACCTGATATTATTTTTGTATTTTTCAAAGGTAAATATTAATATTTGTACCAAAAAGTTTCGACCTGAGACAGAGTCTAAATAATTGAGATTTAAACAACTATATAAAATTTGATTATGTTGTTTGTAAACTATCCTATATATTTATCGATGAAATAAATCAAGTAAATATGGTGAAAAGTCCACCCTATTGTAAAATAATATTATGTGTGTTACACAAACAAGGGAAGTTTACAGAACGAACATCGCCATAAAACTATAATATTTTATGGGATAATCCTTAACTATTTAGGTAATATGTACAGATATTTTACCACTCCATTTAAGAAAACATTTAGTAATTCATTCATAAATTAAGCACACATTGTGCATGTGTATATAGCAAACAAATCCAGGTATATTATCACTCCTCTCTAACACTAACTTTTATATGGGCAAAAATTAAAGCAGGGAAATTTATAAGAGCGTTGGAAGAAAATACGAAATAGGTACATCAGAATCTATATCGAGACGAATCATAAGAAGAACATAAATACGGAAAAGTGAAACTAATTTTTCACTTTAATTTGATTAATGATCTTCAGTTTTTCATCACAACACGCCAAAAGTATTAATTGAGATGTGTGTCAATTTAGAAGGGATTTTTATACAACAATTACATTTCAATTACTTATTTTTTGTGTTGTGTATTTTAATTAGGAAGCGTAAATAAGATTAATAGTTATTAACAGTTTTAGTTGTGTATATACGAGTATCTGGTATTTGCTCTTAATCGATAGATTTGTCTAGACTTTAGTATAGACATACATAATATTGGTTTGTTAAAGCTACTATAAGTAATTGTTTTTAAAATCTTTAATTTCAGCCCAAAGTTAGGTTTTGTCGTTAAGGACCACGAGGTTTATTCTCCGAAACTGTGTTTTCTCCACGTTAAATCGAACGGCCTGTTGAATTATGCGGTTCGAAAAGAAGGTGCAAACATTTTAAAATCCATAATGATAAATGAGAATTTCACTTAATTTAATTTTTAATCATTGTTATTAGTGGCCACTTACACAATTTTCTAGAATTCAAGTTCAAGGCAAATGTTGTTTATACTATTTCAATCAGCTGATGGTATCGTCGACCTAAAAGTAAGCAATATTATTATCTTTATGTACGTACATATTATATTTATGCTTATCTTTATGGTTAGGTCAGCATAACCTAATTTATCTGTAAAATCAAATGATATGGATAACCTTAATGCTGCACCAGCACGTGTAGCACAATCCAATGGAAATGGTAGTAGAATTGATTACAAAATAATTACAATTTTGTTGCAAAGTTAGAAAATTGTATACAGGTCCCGTTAAGCTGCAATTCGTGTATTTGGGCTGGCATTAGACAAAGGTACACTATCCATTTCGTGTTTCTAATTAGCCCAGAATACTTGAAATTAATTAAAACAAATCGGCATAGTTCAACCCCAAAAAAACTACCCGTAAGGAGATCAACCATTCAAAATAATATTTATCATTGGGCCACGTTTATCGGATTTCTACTAATATTTATTCTATGGTTCTGAGAGTGTTACTGCAATTTTTGGGTATTTTTGGGTGGTATGACACTGGTGCGATGCTAAAACATTTTACAAAATATAATTACAATATATTGGAATCTTCAAAAATTAACCCTATGGAGTGATAGTCTTTAAAAACCCAATTTCTCAGTACAGATTACAAACTTGCTATAAACGTAACAACCCATCCAAAGAAATGGATAACCATGAATTTATTATATAGGCCCACACCAGCAATAATATATTATGATGCTCTATGGAGCATCGAATTACTTTCCTCTACATGAAAATGGTACCATGAATTTATAACACCATCCCACATCCCTAAGAATTAAACATAAAGCTTCGAATTGCCATCCTGTATAAGAAATAGGTACTCCTGAATTAATTAATAAAGGCCACATTCACAGAAAATCGAAAAATGTAATTCAATGCATTATTATGCATGCATTAAATTCTGGGGTATCCACGTCTTGTTTACTGGAAAGGTAATTTGATGTTTTATGATCGATTTTTGTTGGTGTGGGTTGTTGTAATAATTTTAGGAGTAACTATTTCTTGCACGGTATCGTAATTTGATTCTTTATGATCGATTGTTGGGGGTGTGGGCTGTTATGATAAAATCAAAGGTATCCTCTGCTTTTACAGGAAACGGAAATTGATGGGTTATGATCGATTTTTTGTGCGTGTGCGTTCTTGTAATAATTTCGATAGTAACTATTTCTTGTTCCGGAATAAAACTCGATATATTATTTTTGATCATTGTGGGTGAAATTAAGTCAGTGCATTAGTATAGAGTTTTTTGGGTTTGGAGTTTTGTAATAAATATAGGGGCACTTATTTCTGGCCAAGGAAGGCAATTCTACCCTTTATGATCGTTTTTTTTGTGTGTGGGTTCTTGTAATAAATTTGAGGGTAAGTATTCTAACGATTTGTATAGAACACCCGGTGTTATGCTTTGGAGTTGAACTTATCGATTGTCGATAACGAAAGAACCATAAACTGTCTTAAATTTTGGTACAACCTTATGAACCGGTTATCCCTGCTGTTGTTGTTTTTTCGATGTTAAGGATCGATAGAACAAAGCAAGAGAAAAACGGTCAGTTGATAACAGTCCGGCAACTATTGTTTAAATTATTAACAAACGAATACGAGAATCTGCTAATGCATCACAACAGTGAACAGTGAAATAAAATGCTACACACGATAACAATATCCAAAGAAAAAAAACTAAACAGATAAAATCTGGGAATGCAAGAGACACACCAACCTAGGGTCGGCACGAGAGTCAGTGAGAGCAATTTTTCGAGGAACCGGTATTGCGGAAAAAAACGATAGTGTATGACAGTGTATATGCCCGGTTCAGTGGCAATGGATATATAATACTGCTATCTCTACACGGAATGATTAAGGTACCAAATTGGCATACACATTTTTTTTGCTTTTTCTTTTTTATTTATTTAAATGTTTTCATTAAGGAGATTGCAATGATCATTTAATTTCGCTGTTTTTCTTAAATGATACTTGGTATATCATATTTAATTTAGTTTTTGTTTATGTAGTGACAAATTTACCTTGTTTTTTGGCGTTCTGTTATCATATATTAAAACAAGCGGTTATGATAATTCTAGTAATTCCTATAGTTGCCTAAAAAATTGGCTTTTAAATTAATCTCAATAGTGATGTGAGTGATAGTAAAATGAATCAACGTATTGTAAGTCAGGTAAAATAATAGTGACGAGTAGAACCGCAATCACCTGAAAGGTCAAAAACAGGCTTAGCTTACACTATGAAATGTACTAGAACATAACTCGATCCATTATGATCGACTTATGCGAGTGCGAGCTGCTGAAAAACTCGAGTGTACCTATTTCTTGAACAAGGAATTAAGTCGATGAATTTCTATCGATTTTTATGGGCGTGGGATGTTATAATAAATTAAAGGTTACCCATTTCTTATACTGGATGGTTTTTCGATGCATTATGATTGATATTTGAAGACTAGACCTGTTGTAATAAATTCAGGGGTACCTGTTTTTTAGAAGAAGATAGTTCGATGCATTACGATCGATTTCTATGAGTGTGAACTGTTTTGTTATAAATTTAGAATTACCAATTTTTGTATAGAAAGGGACAGATGCAATTGGATGCTTTATGTTCGATTTTTGTGTGTTTAAGCTATTGTAGTAAATTCAAGGATATCGAAGGGAGGAGGGATACTCAGTTCTAGTAATATTCTAGTTTCACTCCCAGTACGACGCAACAAAACTAACAAAAATGCGAAAAGCGTGGTGTGACGATAAATATGATTTTTAAAGGGTTGCTTCACTTAGGGGTATTTTTACGGAGGTAAACTATGCCAATATATTGTAATTAATTTGTAAACATTGCGGTAACATCCAGCACGATAAAACAAATATTAACAGTTCCAGGTCTCACCGCGAGGGGAGTTCGCGTCTCATCCTTATTAGTTGTTGCTCTCGCTCTGGCAGTCTGAGCAGCATTAGAAGTAGCATGTTTAGTTTCTATGGCTCTTTCTGTGCGTTTTTTAAAACCGCATTCTTCAACCGACGAGTTTACAGCTGTTCCTCCGAATTGTCGGCATCTAAAAAATAGTGTTTAGCTTTACTCGCCTGTCTCTAGTTGTCTGACAAATGTGAGATCGTAATTATAAAGAAATAAACTAAATCACTTTGACATTTATCACAACAACCGCAATATGTCATTTAAGTGTACAATATAAGAGAATTTGTTAATTGAAGCATGCAAAGCAAAAATATGATGACAATAATCATCTTATATAGTTAAACTCTTCTCTTCTAATTCTAACTGTCAGAATTATAATTAAAATAAAACGAAACAAATCTAATCGAAATTTAAAAGATAAATGTATCGAAAAAAATTTTGTGTGTCTAAACGAAGGACATCAATCCCTACATAAAATGATAAAACGACGAACCTTATATTATATATGTATTGGTAAGTTTGTGCTAAGCTGGTCCTAAAACAACAAAAACAATAACCTATTTGTTTATATTTGTGAAATGTTAACATTTAGGCGATCACACGATATATTTTAATTGTAATAGAAATTTAAAAATTTTAGTGATAATGTTTAAAAAGGATATTAAGGAATATTTATTTAAAGTTGGTAACATTATCACTAAACAAAACTATAATTAACAAAATGCTTGATCTGCTTTAAATTATAATTAAGAAATGGTTACTAAATATATCATTAAAAAAATGATTAAATAATTTATTTATTTATTGATATGGGGTGCTAGTTGACAGCCTCCACGTGGCGCATCCTGGGCAATGTATTGTAGATCGAACGGTTGTGCTATCCAATCCCTACACAGTAGAGAAACAGTATAGCAGATAGTCAACAAAAAAATGAAATGTAGGGTATAAACAATAACATACTCCAGGTGGGTCCAAGCACTGATTCTAAATTCCACCTCGATTTATCGGGCTGCTCCACGGATTCTGGAGGGAGCAACGCGACATTTCAAAGGAAATCGTCGGAGGCAACCAGGCTGATCCTGTTTATACTGGAAGCACGGAACAAGCGATAAATGAATGGCCGTTTGGTAGAAGAAGTACGGCACTTCATAGAACACCACCATCAACTTCACTGCTAGAGCGCACCGCACTGTGTGAATGTAACAATGAGAAGGGAAATACTAACTTCTGAAGCCACACCCAGTCCACAAACAGTTATAATAAACAACTCGGAGTTAATAAATAAATTTGAATAAAGGAGAAATTAGTCGCGCAGCTGAACAATGAAGTTGCCGTGCTAAAGAAAGAAAACCTTAAGCTAAGGAAACAGTAATAGCAACGCAAAAAACTCAGCATTATTAAACAGTCAATTTGAAGTACTCACAGTTCTTGGCGAATATCACACGGATGAAGATGAGCTTGAAAGGGAACCAATTAGAGTCTACAGAAATCCAAGAAAGCAAATAAGAAACCAAGAAAAGAAACCAACCCAAGCAAGTGGAAAGTTGAGCCAGAAAAGAAGAAACAGGTTCCACCTCCGATCAATATTCTAGGAATAACAAATCACAAAGAAGTAGTACGAAATGACTACAAAGTAATATCGCTCAGTAATAATATTTGGAAAGTAAACACAACAGAGCCTGAAGATTATAAAGCTCTCGCTAGCAAATTAAATTCTGTTGTTCACCAGTGGTATACCTACGAGGATAAAAATGATCGATCAATTAAAGTAATGGCAAGAGGGCACCATCCAACTTGTTCAAAAGATGATATTATTGAGGACCTGAAAAAAGGCTTGAAAATCATCGATGCAGTGAACATCATCAGAAAAGAGAGACGAGAATCGGCATTTGACAATCAAGGAAAAACCGAAAATATTTATAATACTTAGGCTATCCTCAATCTGAGAGTTAAAATAGAAACACTAAGAAAGGTCACTCGACTAATACCTCAATGTAAGAACTGCCAAGATTATTATCATACGCAAAAGTACTGCCATCGTGAAGCAAGATGTGTTAAATGTGCAGGAAAACAGAAACAGTTAAAAGTTGATCTCATTTTTATATAATATATAATTATAAATTATTTTCAAATTCTAAAATCATACATAGTAGAGGCACTTCCGAGTAAAATATGAGAATGAATACTCCCAACTAAAAGGGATAACATCAGGAGTACCACAAGGGAGTGTTCTTGGGCCAATCCTTTATCTCCTTTATACTAGAGATATACCAATTACAGAAGCAACTATGGTGACTTTTGCCGATGACACGGCAATACTTGCAACAGCAAAGAACATCAATGACTCCACTAGTAAATTACAGAAGGCTACTTTCCTGATATGTAATTGGACAAAGAAATGGCGAATTAAATTAAATGAAGCAAAATCAATCCAAGTGAACTTTACAAATCTAAAAGTTAATCATATACCAATAAAGATAAATTCGATAGTAGTACCGCATGAAAACACTGCTAAATATCTCGGCATGACTTTAGATTCTAAACTTAGATGGAAGAAACGCATACAAAAAGAAAGAAGAAAAAACATAAAATTTAGAAAAATGGAATGGCGCATAGAGAGACAATACGAACTAGCGATCCATAACAAACTGCTGTTATACAAACAAATCCTGAAACCTGTGTGGACATATGGTAGCCAACTCTGGGGTTGTGGCACGAAGACAAATATCAAAATTATACAAACAGTTCAAAATAAAATCCTGTGATGCATTGTTAATACACCGTGGTACGTTCGAAACGATAATCTCCATCGAAATCTAAAGATCGAGTTTGTCGCGGATGAAACCAAGCATCATGCAACAAAACACCTACAACGCCTGCACCAGCATGAAAATGTGGTCATACGCTGTATGCTGACTACCACATCAACAAGAATACTGCAAAGAACCAAACCACTGGACTTATCGCGACCAAAAGGTTAGTGGACTTACTGAGGCGAAAAATCGGAGGAGGAGTTACACATAACTGGGGATACTCACTTGATTACGCCGACTAATCAAATACTTTATTATGCAATATAAATTACTAAAAAATATTATGTTAACATAACCACAAATTGCCAACCAAAATTTTGTACTAAACCAGTCAAGATGCAAACCAAATATGTTGCACTCAAACCATTTATGAATTCCCCACTAATTTCTAATAAGTATTTTTTGAGTTTCATATGAATTAGAAAAATTTCCAGAGACGTTTCCAGAGATTAAAAATTATACCGAATGAACTTAAGAATTTTCCACATTTAGAAGCAGCTAAGAATGTCGTTTTACAGCAGTAAAACTTGACAATAAACCTGAAGCAGTGAATTATTAAAAGTAGATTGCTTTATGTAGGTGCTTAATCAACTATTTCACGAATTAGCGAGAATTGAATCACAATCTCCACATATGGTCCGCCAACGGTCACCAAACCAAAAACTCTCATGACTACTGATAGGTGACACTGACCTGAATGACAAACTTCGGAAAAGGCTAATATTCGCCATCTAAATTTGAGTAAAAATGAAATCAGTACACCAAATTTTGAATTATCAAAATTCGTAGCAAAATATCCGAAGTGTTGCACTAGGTGGTTTTAGTTAAGTGACTCAATGACCAACTTCATGTACTAGCAAGACCAGAATCACGATCTCTGCGAATGGTCGATAATGGCCATTCAAATTTGAGTAAAAATGATATCGGTACACCGAGAATATCAAAATTTGAAGCAATAAAAACGAAGTCTTGCATTATTATTGCTGAATCACGATCTCTGGGATTGGCCGATAATGACCATTCAAATTTGAGTCAAAATTACTTTAATAAACTTAGAATATCAAACTTTTTTTTGTTTAGGTGACTTAATGACCAACTTCATATACTAGCTAGACCTGAATCACGATCTCTGGAAATGGCCGATAATGGCCATCCAAATTTGAGTAAAATAACATCGGTACACTAAGAATATCAAAATTCGTAGCAATAAAATCGAAGTCGTGCATTGTAAGCAATGGTATGGTCATATGGTTTTGTTTAGGTGACTCAATAACAAGTCATTTTCATCTAATAAGTCATTATAACTAAAATTCGGATGGCCATATCACCTAACTAAAACCACCTGGTGCTAATAATGCATCAATTAGGGTTACTGCTATGAATTTTGATATTCTAGGTTTATTGAAGTCATTTTTACGTATGTGAAGTTATCCCAGAATTATATCCCATAAAATAAAAATATTTAATCAGGCAACACTAACATATCAATAACGAATTTGCTCTTGTGTGAAGTTAGCCCAGCCCAGAATTTTTATCAATTTTAATGAAAAAACGAAAAATTATCAAATTTATTCAATTTGATTTGTTTATATATAATAAAAAAATTAAAAACTAAACCAAAAAACTGTAAACTTCTGAATTGCATATAGTAAAGGAAAATTACAGGCAATGTTAAAAAAGTTCGATCCGTGACAAGTTCCCGCAAATGAACTATGGGCTGGGAATTTCATTGGTTTTTATATAATTTTTCGTCCTACTCATGATTTTGAAATGTATACACTAGCAGCTAAGTTTTTGTTGAATGAGAAGAAAATCGTTCCGTGGCAAGTTCCCGAAAATGAACTCTGGGCTGGGCATCTCATTGATTTTTATATAATTTTTCGTCCCACTCGATAAATCTAAATTTATTTCGCCAAAACTAAAAATGTCTCGGATTGGGGCTACATGACTTTGAAATGTATACACTAGCAGCTAAGTTTTAGTCGAATTAGAGAAAATCGTTCCGTGGCAAGTTCCCGAAAATGAACTCTGGGCTGGGCATTTCATTGATTTTTATATAATTTTTCGTCCCACTCGATAAATCTAAATTTATTTCGCCAAAACTAAAAATGTCTCGGATTAGTGCTACATGATTTTGAAATGTATACACTAGCAGCTAAGTTTTAGTTGAATTAGAAGAAAATCGTTCCGTGGCAAGTTCCTGAAAATGAACTCTGGGCTGGGCATTTCATTGATTTTTATATAATTTTTCGTCTCGCTCGATACTTCTAAATTTATTTCGCCAAAACTAAAAATGTCTCGGATTAGTAGCCCTACATGATTTTGAAATGTATACACTAGCAGCTAAGTTTTAGTTGAATTAGAAGAAAATCGTTCCGTGGCAAGTTCCTGAAAATGAACTCTGGGCTGGGAATTTCATTGATTTTTATATAATTTTTCGTCCCACTCGATAAATCTAAAATTATTTCGCCAATAATTTTAGATTTATCGAGTGGGACGAAAAATTATATAAAAATCAATGAAATTCCCAGCCCAGAGTGCATTTGCTGGAACTTGCCACGGATCGAACTATTTAGCATTGCCTGTAATTTTTCTTTACTATATGCAATTAAAAAGTTTACAGTTTTTTTGGTACTTTAGTTGTTAATTTTTTTATTATATATAAACAAATTAAATTTAATAAATTTGATAATTTTTCGTTTTTTCATTAAAATTGATAAAAATTCTGAGCTGGGCTAACTTCACACAAGAGCAAATTCGTTATTGATATGTTAGTGTTGCCTGATTAAATATTTTTATTTTATGGGATAGAATTCTGGGATAACTTCACATACGTGTCATTTTTACTCAAATTTGGATTTATTTTACTCAAATTCAAATTTATCGGGCATTCCCAAAGTTCGTGATTCTGGTCTGGATAGTACATGAAGTTGGTAATTTAGTCACCTAAACAAAACCATCTAGTGCTTCCGATGTCATTTTTACTCAAATTTGGACGGTCATTATCGGTCATTCTCAGAGATTGTGATTCAGATCTGGCTAGTACATGAAGGCCATTGAGTCACCTAAACAAAACCATCTAGTGCTAATAATGCACGACTTCGGGTTTATTGCTACGAATTTTGATATTATCGGTGTACTGATGTCATATTTTTACTCAAATTTGGATGGCCTTTATGGGTCAATTCTACCGATAGTATATAAAGTTGGTCATTGAGTCACCTAAATAAACCAATTGGTGCTTACAATGCTCGACTTCGGGTTTTTTGATACAAAGTTTTATATTATAGGTGTTATTGTGTCATTTTAACTCGAGTTTCAATTTAAACAATTTTTCTGATTTTATTAAAATATTTTTGCTAATCGTTTTAAAGTTCTAATCTGTTTTAATAAAAGCTCGTTAATTTCTACACAATACGTGGTTGAGTTTGTTATATATTTTATTCTATATTTTTTATTTAAATTGAGGTTTGAGACATTTTCTAAAAAAACTCATACTTGTACTAAAATTTCCAATACGATTCAGTTTTTTCCTATTTGAATTTGAAGTAACAGTGTAATACTCATACATACATAACATATATGAAAGTCTGGAATACTTCACACCCGAATTACTAAATGGGTACAAGACTCAGTCGTAATATAAATAAATAAAAAAACAAAAAAAATAAAAAATTTATTGATTTTTATTGCTTAAACAAATGTAAAAAAGCATAAATTACAACCAACCATCCTCCCTCAGAATGTGTGGGTATTTAAAATTATACTCATATTTGTTCTAAAAGGGTAATAACAAAAGTTAAAAAACTCCAGACAAATTATGAGAATTAACTAAATCCTTCAACACTGATTGAAAAAATTTCAAATTAATGCATTACTTGCATTAATTGTTTTTCTCACTTCATTTCAAATTTCAAATTAATTTTTAATTTGAAATGAACCATTGAAAGTACACCTACTGTTACACTAAATCCCTATCCACCACTGTCCGAGTATCTTTTATTCGGTTTGTTCACGGTATTCCGGTATTATGTTCTCGCCTTGTATGATGGACATACGCCGTACGCTCCCTTTCTAATAAAAGCTTATTGTAAGATTCAATTTTCTAATGGTATTGAATGAATAATCACCAAATTAAATTATTAACTGTTGCGGCATCGAAATAGAACTCCTTCGCAGTGACCACTTTTACCATTCGACTGTTACATAGTATCGCAACTTTGGCAGTTTAATGTCACAACAAAGTTAACAAATTTTGAATAACGAATTTGCTTTTCTACAAAAAAGATGACTAGGACTTGTGCATGAAATTGGTGCAATTAAATTAATAATGTTTAATCGGAAAACTAATTGAAATCAAAATTTCATACTGTTATTAAAAAACATTTTTTTACGTAATTAAATAAAATTTTTAATTCATATATAAATACGTAGCTACATTCAAATTATTATTTGAAAACAATCATGCGAAACAATATGTTCGTTCAGAATAGAACACAACACACATAGCACATAGAACAAAGGTATAAAAAATTAATTTGATATTACATACAAATAATAAATAATACAAAAGGGTACCCACCCAAAAGCACAGTCTAAATGAAAAATAAAAAATCTTACAGATGGTAATTTTCACAGATACACGCGTACACGCATTTTCATATAATAAAAAAAAAATATAACTCAAAAAAGCTTTTATGCGTTAGGTTTAGGGAGGTTTACGTGTAAATTGTGTGTGGCAGCAATTTATACAAATTATGAAATAAAATATTTAACGAAATTAAATTTAATGAAATGCGAGTTAAATACGGCACCGTCCTTTTTTTCGTTATCATATAACTTTTATACGATGGGGTTCAGTAAGCACTTAAAAGCATCTCTTTGATTTTTCCGTGAATGAAATTTTTAGTTTTGACATTTCGTATTATTTTAACAAAAGTATTAATTTGTATCCTTCCATGCACATGCAGATTTAAAATTTAAAATTCCTTCCTGAATGGAGTTTCGATAGGAAGCAATGACAGAATAAAATAAAATAAAAATTGAAGGTTTTGTGTTTTTTAATTGAATATCATCAATATTCTAAATTGAATGCACACATATCGCACATGACAAAGTACAGTGAACACAACTCAACAAATTAACTTTTTGAGTTAACCCCTGCACTAAAGACATTTTTGTGTTCCCTTTACCGAAAGTGAGGTGGCACGATTTGTCGTTAAAAACAGTGTTTTTAAATAAGGTAAGCATCTTATTTTAATTCCATAGTCCGAATTCAAAAAGTGTCATTATTCCATTTTTATGCTGCATTAGAATTAACGTTAATAAGTGTACTTTTTAAAGTTGTGTCTTTTTTACTAAACAGAAATTAAGCAGAAAAAAAAATTTACGGTTTTATTTTGAGTTATGACTATCTTCGCTAATTAGTTATGCAATTTTTTAACAAAATACTTGTTTTAATTACAAAAGTGTCAGTTTTCAAAGGTAGACTAATTTTTATTATAAATATTTATTTAAGTTGTGACACTTTTTAAAATCAAATTACCCATAA